>OW569346.1:0-19061 GCA_937625935.1 Tetramitus jugosus | reverse complement strand
AACAAAATGGGAGCGACACACATTTCTCTGTTTCCGCGAGAGGTTCAACCCTTCTTGGTCAATAATCTTGGCCATCTGTTGTACTGCCTCGCAAAAAGCTGGATCAGCATATTCATTGATCCACCTACAATAAGGATTGTTTGGCTTTGCATGTTCTTTGATGTGTTGACCAACGACCATATAGACATATGGACAAGCGAAAGCTGCACACAGACCTTCAGCAAAACTGCCCATTGTACTAACTTCCTTCAAAAATGTGCAATACATGAAATTATTTGGAGATTGAATATCGAGATCTTGCAACATTTCCTCCAAGGGTGGTATTCCCAGTTCCTTAAAGTAACCCTCTTGCATATGGACTTCAGAAGGAATGGTGTCACTCAAAAACTTTAGAATTTGCTGCATATTCTCAGTCACAGAACATTTGCTCGCAACAATGGCCAGGACACGAAGGAAGTGATGAAGATAGATGGCATCTTGAATAATGTAGCCACGAAACTTGTCGGTTGGCAGTGTGCCCTCAATCATTTGAATTGTCCAATCATGTGAAAATATCTGGTCAAGAAGTGGAGTAATTGACTCTATAATTTCTTTCGAGAAGAGCATTTTATATTGGTAGTTGGTGAGTGTTTTCGTGGGGCACAAGCGTGAATTGTTGTTGTTGTCTTATGGAGATCAAATCTTCTAATCAGATTAGAACCCCTGAACTGAAAAATTCATCCGGATCATCTTTTCTTAACAAAAAGTTTCCACACTCGGAGAAAAACATTGGGATCAGAAAACAGACTACTTTTTGGAAGAAATGCTTTCGACAACTGGCCGCAGTCTGATTGACTATAGTTTGTATTTTGTGATTGGCTCACGATTGTGTGCAAATAGAGGATCCACGGTGGAGGAAACTGTCAAACAAGCCATACTGGGTGGTGCTTCCATCATTCAACTGAGAGAGAAAGATCCTGTGCCTAATACGCGTAGTTTTGTACAAACGGCTCGTTCCCTGTTGAAGATTACCAGAGCTCACAATGTGCCCTTGATCATAAATGATAGAACAGATGTTATGCTGGCTTCTGGGGCTGATGGCGTCCATGTGGGACAATCGGATATGGACCCGGTTGATGTCAGGAAACTGATTGGTGTTGATCGTATTTTGGGAGTCACAGTGTCCAATAGAGAGCAGGTTTTAGATGCTGTGTTATCGAGTCGTGCAGATTATGTTGGAACAGATGCCATCTTCGATACAATGACAAAGACTGATGCTCGACCCATAGGTCTCGAAACGTTGCGAACCATTGCTTCTCAGGCAGAGATGGTACGCACACCTGTTGTTGCCATTGGTGGAATCAACATGTCAAACATACAGAGTATTTTGGATACGGGTGTTACGGGAGTTGCCGTCATTTCAGCAATCTCCTCATCGGATAATTGTGAGAAGAGCGCCGGAGCGTTGCGATTCATGTTAGATAAGCGTTTCCATAGTCCAGTCTACCTCGAACTCCGTGAAAAAATGGTAGATGCATTACGCAATGTAAGACAACAAAAACCACTCGTTCATAACATTACAAACAATGTGGTTACACAATTAACAGCGAATGCTATTTTGGCAGTTGGTGCTTCCCCAGTTATGGCTCATGCCCATGAAGAGATGCAAGAGTTAAGTTCAGCCTCAAATGCCCTTGTATTGAATATTGGCACACTAGATAATTATTCAATTGAATCAATGTGTATGGCTGCTGCCAATGCATCTCGTTTAGGGAAGCCAGTTATACTCGATCCTGTGGGTTGTGGAGCTAGCAAGTTTCGAAAGGAAGCAGTGAAAAAGTTGCTCATGAGTTCATATGTTACAATACTAAAAGGGAATCAAGGTGAGATGGAATCTCTATGTTTTGATGACTCATCAATGTCCAAGGGAGTGGATTCATCAGGCAACTCACAAGATGGAGATTTGGTTGCAAGAATACTAGCCTCAAGATACAAGTGCATTACTGCGATTACAGGACCCATCGATATTGTCTCTGATGGCACAAGAATTGTTCGCATCCACCACAATGTACCTCTCTTAACTAGCATAACTGGTGCTGGTTGTGTAGTTAGTGCGATCACGGGTTGCTTTGCGTCAGTGTCAGACCCCTTGGTAGCTGTTTCAACTGCACTTGCTTATACAGGCGTGTGTGCTGAGATGGCCAGTAGTCAACCAGATGTTGGCCCGGCTTCCTTTAACTGCCAGCTACTCGACATGTTCGCTCGTATACCATCGAACATCTTCAGACGCGAAGTCAAGTTTTCCTTGGCAAACTTTGAGACACAAAAGTATTGTTAATTCATGTTGTTGGTGTGTCAGTAAAAATTCATATGAAAATGGGTACCTTTATTGACCTTTTGTTGTGCCCTAGGTGATCGGATTACTCATCATCTCTAAATTCAGTGCGTCTGGCGATTCTTTCCACTCGTGCAATGTCAGCTGTTGAAATGTGGTTCATGGAAACGAACGACAACTTCTTGTTCAAGTTAACCAGTGCGTCGACAGTCTTGCTGTTTTGAGGAGGGGAATCCAATGCTTCCAGATTATACATCTCATACACAAACAGGAATGTGTGAAGGTTAGGGCATTTGCTGACCAAGTAAGCCATTCCAGCGTCAGTGACTTCAGAACAACATTTGCTAAAATCTAAGTGCTCAATGTTACCGTTAGTATTATCCGCCAGAATTTTCAGCTCTTCGTCACCAATTTTGTCGATACTGATATCACATTCATCTGTTGTAACCTGTATCTCTCGCAGATTCTTGCAATACTTGAAGAATGGACCTGGATTTTCTGCAAAGCAATTTTCAAGGTAAAGTTCTTCTATTTCCTGATTTGCTTTTGCTATTTTTTCAATGGCTTGGTCATTTAATGATACATGCTCCAAATTGAGATGTTTCAATTTGTTACAAAAAACTGGCAGAAAATTCAAGTCATCCTGAGTAATGTAGATGCACCAACTGCAATTAAGCAGCGTTAAATTGTGACCAAATCTGGATAGTAATGGTACGAACGACTTCTGCTCGTGCATTCCATTCTCTCTCACTAAATCCTTCAAGTACAGTTCTGTAATTAATGGCTTGTGTGCTGATCCTGGTGGACAGCATACCAATCTGAACCATTCTTTGCAAACAGTGCTCGCCTGAAGCAATGTTGGGATGTCCATAAATGATAATACTTCCAGCAACATTTGCTCATTGGTCAAGAAATTGTCAGAACTCAAATTTGACCAATAGTTATTCTTTTGACAACTCTGGAACATACTGTCGGTCTTGTTTTTGAACTCAATATAAGCACTATTTACCTCCTTCTCATGTTCTTGACGTAGAGTAGCGAAGAATGAAGTATCATGCTGGTAGGAGCTGTTGATTAATTGTGTCATCTCCTGAAGAAACTGCTTATCTTTTTCCTCAATCTTATTCACTTCGACTAACAGGTCCAATCCTAGCCTTGAACTTTGTATTTTGACATGAGCTGGATATTTGCTATGAACCTTTTCGAGAACTGGTTCCATGAATTGTGAGTGCTCGCGACAAGCGTCAGAAAACTGTTTTCCTGCCAGCCCAGAATAATGGAATCTTGGATTCAATTCGATAGAACCTCTAAAAGTGAATCCATAGTTAACATATCGAGAATAGTCAACACTCTCCACCAAATCTTCTGTAAAATCTAACAGTGCATCAATCGACTCTCTAATTTTACTGGTTAACCAGTGTGGTAGATCTGAATCAAAGATTACCATTCGTTGCAGCTGTGAACTTGACACCTTGTTGTCAGCTTGTTTCTTCAGACATTTTTCAATACCATCAAGTACGTAAAGACAAAAAGCTTTTTCATACAAGGCCACAATCTGAAATTTTTCATCATCTTCATCCAATAAAGCTTCCATTATCTTATTTACTGCACTGAGACTAATACATCCACAAGATGGATCCTTCTCTACAGAGTCCAGAAATAGTTGTTGAGCAGAAAGATCGACATTTTGGTTTTGTTTCGCGGCGACTGCACACCACGCATCTACCACAGCAGTACGAATTTCTTCATTGCCATACTCTTCTTCTGATGAATCACCAATCACATTCTTCTTTGCAGATGGCTCCTCAGACTTGATCAAACTCACATCCCGTACCACAATGTCACCACTCACAATCCTATTGAAAATGTTTGCTTCAATGCAGTTTGCAGTCAATGCTTTGATAATTGTCTCTAAAAAAGATTCAATGGCACAAAGAGCTTTTGGTGACAATTTTGAAGTGACATCCTGTGATGCAATAAGAGATGGTAATTTCTCTTCTTCTCTTGCTCTCTTCATGATCTTGTGTTTTTCTCCTTGCTGGAGTTTCTGCTTTGCTGTTACGACATTTTTCCAGGATTACCTGGACAACCGGAGTATTTCCACATGACAAGAACTAGTTGTCCAAAAAACAAGCACACCAACAACAAACCCAAACACTGGAAGCAACCTCCTCCAATGAATCGTGGCCTTGAGACAGATGAATCGATGATGTTGTGCAACAACAAACGGATGAGAGATAGGGAGAGACAACGAGAGAATGTATTGGGGTTTTTTGAACTTTTATCGCAGGCAATTCCAAGGGATATCTTTCATTGCATCATGTCATTTATACCTGCATTTCCCTATTATTTTTGTTTGAGATCGGTTTGCTCGCAATGGCTTTATGAGTTTGAAGAACACTTGTATCGCAGTGTGACATACTTGGATCTAGTTGACGACGGACGACCAAAGTTCTACATGAGAGACGATAAGCAACTCGTTCAATTCAAGCCTATCGGTGGAACAGGAAAATGTTTGAAATTATCCAGTGCTACTATTAGAGACATGAGAAATTATAACCGAACCTCAATTTTTGAATTCTTGGGAGATGTGTTTCCCAAGGTCACGCACTTAAGACTAGGATTGGGATCGTTTTTCAATCAATCAAATTTTGGAACTTGTGTCAAAGTATTATTACCCCGGTTCAGACAGCTTGAAACTTTGGATATTCTGGGTACAAGACAATCGTATTCAGTAGGACGTGAAAACATGATTAGAGAGTATCAATTGGAAGCTATTGTTTCTTGCTTACCTAGGTCAACTAAGAATCTAAACTTGATTGCTTTGAGCTTTCCCCAAAGATTTGCATGGGACGAAATGAAAATATTCTCAAGAAAAGGAAGGATGGAACTAGGAAAACGATTTTCTAGAGTCAAAGGACGTCAACCCATCAAAGTTGATATCCAAAGCTTAAGTATCACCTACGCTTTTTTGAATCAACCCAACGGATTTAATTCTACGACTAATGAGACTCGAATCAATTGGCAGACTTTTTGGGACATTTATTCTCGTTTTGAAGTATCAATTGTAGCATCATCAAATACAATACCTCCTCAACCTAGCATAACCATTGTTTCACCAGGTGATTACGTGAATCACATGTCCAAGAAAGAAGGCATATTTCTTTCACACATAGTCAATCGTTCGATCGAACAATCTGAAGAACTACTCGAAGCAACAGTTGATAGTGTGGTTCGTGAGTATCCTTATTTTGAGCCCCTTTTGTGCCTATCTGAACGTGAGAAGGTGTTTCAACTGACTTCTCAGACTACATTGGGTGCACCTTTTTTTTCGAGAATATCATGATGGCATCTAAGACTTTGGGGTTGTTGATGGATCCCATCAGAATGAAATATCCACAATTGGTTCTGGATGTAAATGGTGTACTGGGGTCGCATGAACATGAACCTCCCTACACTATCTTGAATCACTTGATCAAGTATTGCACTAGTGAGGCAACATTCTCTGTTATTAAGACACTTGTGGAGGACTACAAGGTAGATTTAGCGGTCAATAATGTTCTAAATTGTGTCTGCGCAATGAATGTTAATCATAATCCAGATTTATCTCTCCAGAAGAAGCTGATAAAGTATTTGATATCCCAGAAGCCAGAATTAATATCTTTGGGAAATTTGGAGGGAGTCATTAATGATGATCAAAAAGATCACTTACTGCTTCAATATTTCGTATCTTCAGCTGACGTGGAAGTTATTCAGTGTTTGGTAGAATCAGGAGCCTCACTCACAAATGTGGATAAGGATGGTAACAACATCATTCATTTGGTCTGCCGCGGTATCGAGTTTAATACTTTGAAGTATTTATTCTCAAAGTGTCCTCCAGAACTAATGTTTGCAAGGAATTACAAGAACATTACTCCATTAGAAAAAGTTTTTCAGGTTGGAACCTCTGAAGATTCACTGATTCAATTTCTTGAACAAGTGGGCAAATTACATTGTTTCTCTACGAAAGGAATCTTTCAACACTATCCCACATCGTGTGGAAGTTTACTACATGTGGCCATGTCAGCCAAATGCAAATTGACAACTATTCAGTGGTTCATAGACCATGGTTTTGATGCAAATTCCATGAATGACAATGGAGAAAATCCTTTGTTTTATTCTTTCCAGAGTAACCAAGCATCAGATAACCATGATTTTAATCTCATTCACCAAGATCAACTATTCATCGATGAAATAGCAGAGTTTTTGATCAGAAATGGAGCAAGCATTGATATTCAAAACAATAAGGGAAATACGGTTATTACTACTGCACTCTATAACAATAATTATAGAATGATCAATAATTTGATACAAAATCCATCTATCTCATCAAAGTCACTCGCTGAACTTCTTGGACCAAGGATGGAAAATGGATTGAATGCTTTGCACTTGTTAGTTCGGACTCTGGTAACTACTTCAGATAATGTTTCTTCTAATGGCAGCTATACTGTTGCACGACATTGTGCACTCTTATGTTTGAAGCATTATCCTGAAATGCTACATGAACTGTCTGAAACATCTAATGAGCGACTCAAAGATATTTCTGGGTTGAGTCCTCTGCAACTGTTGCTTCGATCATCCAATAGTTTACATGTATTGGGAGAATTAACGATCAAATTGAATGATATTGCCAATATGCCAGTTTACACAAGCAAAGCTTCTAATATAGTCGCTCCTCTACCTGCTATGTACCTTGCATTGGAGCAACCAGTTAATATACCAATGTTTGACAAGCTCATGTCGTATTCTGAAAATGTGTTTCTCATCGATGAATCACAATTGACCAAACCGAATCTTTTGCAAATCGGCGCAGAGAAAGGTGCATCGTTGTGTAAATGCATTCTCAAGCATTGGAAGAAAAGGTGTGGGTCAAAGGAAGAATTGTGCCAGTTGATTAGGGCTCCCATGGAGAATGATAATGTTGATGGAAGAAGGGCAAGGAATGCAGCAATCATTGCATGTGCTGTTGGTTGTTACGAGACGTTTGTTCTTTTGTGGCCTTACACTAAAGCTCATGCTGAACATTTTGATGATCCAGTTCGGATTGCTCTAGCGAACAACCATTATGATTTTGCATTATCAGCTGTCGTTCATCACGGTATAGTACCATGCAAAGATCAATTGCATGACCTCATTCGATGGTGTTTGTGTGAAAAACAATTGAGTGCGGTGAATGAGAACAGGTTAATAAGTCGCATGGTAGCAGCCGAAAAAATACAACCAAAACCATCGTGGCTTGAGTTAATGATTCGAATGCCTGAACAAACGGATGATGTCGAATCTTTGAGTACGCTTCAATTACTAGTGTGTGAGAAAGGAAACGACATGTTTGATTGGTTAGTTAGCACATATTGTAATGATCCACTGTTGAATCAAATTAAGGCTATGGATCCACGAACGGGGAACAATGTCGCAGTGAAGCGTATGGTAAAGATGCTGTGCAACTGGGCGAGTATTGCAAAACGAAGCTCGAAAGAATCAGAGCAAAAGACAGACAGCTTTTTGGACGGTTAAGTTCAGTTAGCACGATAGGTATGTCGTTCACTGAATGTACAGACATGCTTCGCGGTCTTGCATTGGACACAAGTTCTGTCGAAACCCTACACAGTCTGTTAGTCTATTTCAGACCGGACTGTGCAGGTAGTCAATCGTTAAGACATCCCATATCGTTCCGATGTGAAACACGTCACACACTGATCAAGTACGAGCGAGTACCGAAGGACGCACTCACTTCACGAGGTATACTGGATGTGGCCAAATGCACAATCTACTTTGCGTGTCTGTTGCGCATGAACCTTTGCATGGGTCTCGTTTTCTGGTGTTCTTTGTGGGAATTAGCAATCTCGACACTGCGATTGCATTCCAACAAGGTACGATCCTGTGTCTCTGGACAACTACCAGATCTTGATGGTTTGGAGTTTGATGCCTGTGGTCCATATGATAGAGACTTTAGCGAACGTGATGTTCATCACACTGAAGAACCACTCACACTGATTCGTGCTCTCAAATTCCAGGCATATCTTGCCTTCATGGATCATGTACCCCTTATGACCTACATTCTGGACACACACCACTTTACCGATAAACTCATCATGGATGGAAAGCACTACAGCATTATCAAACCCACTCCAAATCGCTTCAACAACTGCCACAAGCTACCGTCTATGGAAAATGTATTGTACAGTTTGGATTACTCACGCGAGTCGTCTGATGACATTACCTACGCCATCAGCAAGGTACTGCCCAACATTTGCAGCTCGCGTTTCATGGAACGTATGATCATGGCCCGTTACGATCGTAATCCGGAGTTCCCTCAATCAGGTACTCGAGTGCTCATTGCTCGGGCTTTATCCACACTGCAATCATCACTCCTTGCTCCAGAATCCATGTTATATCATTTCCATGTACAATCAAATGTATAGTGCCAGTCATAAGCAGAGCCAAGTCAGTACATTCAGACCAGGTCCCAAATTTAGGCATCAACTGATGCATCAAGTGGGAAAGAACGAAAAGGTGCTGATTGCTGTCATTCGAGAGTTCTTTGTTCATGCCCTTTGAGGAAGAGGAGCAGGCCACCACAAGAGCTCATACCAATTGGTTTGTCATCTCTCTGGCGTCTCGCCTCCAGTATATGGAAAATGGAGTACAATGGGGAAAAGATGGAGCATTGTGTATCGACTATCAGTACAACACATGCCGTGTCCCCACAACGGTCAGTTCCCGAGTCTATGCATCACAGAGCGAAAAATGCATCGAAATGTTGTTGTGTGCCACAGAACCCGATTTTATGCGCAAAGTGGTCATCCAGATGCATGCCTCATTTCAGACAATGAACTGTTCAGGATCAAAAAGAGACGACAACGGAGGAAGAAGCACAAGACAGTGGCATGGAAGTCTGATCATCATAAGCATCGCACCTACGAGTACGGCTTCTGTGAAATGCTTCGTAAGACTCTTACTCAGTCTTACGTCAGGCGTTGTATTGGTGCTGGTGGACCATCAAAAAGTGGATGTCCTGATGTGTTGTTAGCCGACCCACCAGCCGAAATACAGACCAAGATAGTGTCCTGGCAGGATACAGGCTGTCTCAACCACAATTTTTCACGTGGATACGGACGTGTCATTGCGTGGCTGCAACAAGAGTGCAACCTGAGTAACAACGGTGCAGAAACTGCTCTCAAGATCGTGGAGTTAATGAAAGAACGAAAGAGCAAAGGCCGACTCGTGGCACTCGTTTCCGAGCTGTCTACTCGGGACTTTGTGCTGCTCAAATTCTACATGCAGTGCGATCAGAACCAGAATCACATTCTAAGACGACCACTGGGTATTGCCACAAATTTTAGGACGGCAATCGCATTGCAGCGCAAGAAACACTGCTACACAAACGTATGTTGTACACCACACAATTTGTACCAAATGCGTGTCCCAGCTTCGTTGTATTCGACAGGATATGCGCCATGCTGTGGTCGTATTGTTTCCCTGAGTCACACACCCGGGCACGGGCTTGAAGCCACAACCAACAACACACCCGTGGAGTACCTTGTCGGTCATTCTGCAACACACACTGTGTACATCCTTAATCAAATTCGACTTTAGCACCGGTGTACTTGATCAACCACTGATTGCATCCAACCCCGTTGTTGAGGATCTGAGCAAGTCCAAACGCAAAGAGCTAACAAATCGTGCAATGAACAACTACCGTGATAGCCAACGTAGCCCATGCAGCACTGAGCCGTACAATGTAATTGTGCCATTTCGTGCGTTTGGTCATCTGGTGCTTGACATGCTCAAGACCGGAGAGACCGATATGTACATGTACTGCTCGCGTTGTGCTAACTTTTGCGTCTATCATGCACTGCTTGTGCATGACGGGCACTTTGTCTGCCAACGATGTTCAGTCAAGGACCTGCTTCTATGTGTATCAACGACCACTAACACACCACATAATGAAATGCTGCCTATCAGCCCTGAGAGTGCACTATGCATTCATGAAGGTGGGATACTGATGACAGAAAAGCCAACAAACATACTTCAGAACCGGCGCTATGCTGTTGTTAGCCAGATCAATGATCCTGACATTTACAGCCATGTGGACGGAGGGAGAAAGCCACCCAGCACAGTCAACAATGGTACATTGTCTGTTGTCTCTCGGAAAAAGGGCGGACGTGGTAAACCACCACCAGACACCAAAACACCAACCACACAACGTGCTGTTTCGCGTGATAGTACGAAGCCCTGAAACAGACAGCACGTAACCCTGGCAAATTACGGTGTCACTTTGGTTCCTCTTTCTACACAGTGGACACAATGGGTAAATTGCGGTCATGTGTTATGTCGAACTTCGAATATCTTTCAAACCCACACTTTACCGAAAACCGACTGTATCATGGTGACCATGTTTGTTTGAGTGTTGTTTTGACAGTTTGTTTGTTTTTCCACGAATGTCAAACTGTCAAACTGTCAAACTGCCAAACTGTCAAAATGTGAGGCTGGAAACCCAAATCTTTTTACACGACGCAAAGATTTGCCGACAAAGGATTTCTAATGTTTGTTGGGTCGATGAAAGAGCTACAAACAAAACAACAACATGTTCAGCATCCCAAGCCAGAGAACTAGCTGTGTCTTTATCAATTGACTCATTTAAAAACATGGGACTCTTGGCCATGGTCGTTTTCCCAAAAAAAAAGGAATTTTTGGTTAACACAAGAAAAAAAAGGAATCAGCCACTAAGATGAGCAAGAGGAAGGCAAAAGTAATTGAAATCGTATCTGACGAAGAAGAGGAAGTAGAGCAAGAAGACGATGAGGAAGAAGAAGAGGAAGAAGAAGTGAAACAACCAAAGAGATCAAAGAGGGCAACAAGAAAGGCAGCAAAACCAAGGGTCTACTCCCATGACACCGACGAAGAAGAAGAAGAAGAAGAGGAGGAAGAAATCAAGATTAAGAAAAAGAAGACTGCTGCAAAGAAAGTTCCATCAGATTATGTCGGCTTCTGCAAAGAAGAAAGAGCAGAATTAAAGAGAGAATTTCCGGATATGAAGACAAAGGATATCGCAAAAGAGGTAAATGCCAGATGGAAGCTCGTCAATGAGAAATATGAAGCAATGGACACGAGGTTTGATGAAATCCCACCTGAACTGTTGACCAATATTCTTGACTACATTCCAGTTGGTAGTAGGAGTGCATTGAACTTGAGAACTTGTAGTAGCCAGATTGATGCTTGCTTCAGAGAGCATAGACATTATCCACTCTATCAATACAAGTTCTCTGTGCCACAAATGATGAAATATTTGAGTGATAACAGCAATTTGTTGAAATCACATCAAATTGACAGCGCACTCAATTTGTCTTCAAAGTCACAAGAGTTTATTCATGCAGTGTCCCTCCTAGAACACAAGAAAAAGATTTGGGAGGAGTGGGTCGTTGAGAGTAAGGAGTACGAACATCCAACGGGTGTAAGTTTGACGCAATCTCAAAGACAAACAGTGTTTGACAATCTCTATAGCAGAGTCAATTTTGAGATGATGAATGAATCCACTGAATTCAATCATCGTGGCAATTATAGTAGCAATGTCACTACTGGTCGTATTCGAATTGGAAACGATTTTTTGATTTCTTATACTTTCTCACAGGACGACAATGAAATTTTGGAAGGTTCTTTTTATCAGAGGAAGCGTGATCTTACCATTAAATTTCTGTCTGTCAGGGGTAAACCAGTCAAGCATATCAGTTTTGATTGGGAGCACCGATATCCAAGAAGCAAGACGGATGGTGGTGTATTGAACAAGGTAAGAGATACATTGGGGTTGAATCAGATCCGTAATGATAACGATTTCATCGATCTTCTTACATTCGCATTACCATTTAATTGGTTAGAGCGGATGGACTTCTAACGAGTATGTCTATGAAGAGTTGGGTGAAACGATCACAATGTTAACGGAGTTGGGTTTTACTGCAAAAATCGGAACAATGGAAATTCCGAAAGCTGGATGGTCTCAAGTAGTTTATGATACAGTTACCGTGTTGACAATTAGTTGGTAGTGTGTTGCATGGATTTTGAAAAATTAAGACCACCTGTTTAATTTGGTAGTAATTGTTTGCTCTTTGTTGTTGACAGTCTGAACTGCTGATACTCCGCTCGATGCAAGCCGTCGGAAATCCATCAGGTTGGATCTTCGCGTAGTGAGTGCACGTCCGTGTGGTACATCGTTGTCCAGTACCTGACCATGGGTTTTTGTGCAGGACGAGTTTGTGACCCTCATGGTCCACTTGTTCATCAATGAAGGTGTATTCTCGAACAACAAAGAAGAAGTACCATGCAGCCCCATTGTTCATGCACTCAGAGCAATGTACATTGCTGCCAGAGAGGCTAGTGTGCAACAGATGGTTGGCGCACTCCGTGATCACAGAATTAACGTCTTTTTGCTGGCCAAGTGCTTGCCACCTTGCCCGAGTCACGGCACTTTGCGCAACGAAACTCTTGTACTGCTGTTCTGTGAATTCTGCAAGATGTTCGCCAGGGCAATATCATATACTCAAAACAGATTCAAGGTAAACGGTCATACTATTGGCGAAAAATCCGTAACAGACTATCTCGAAGCCGAGATAGAGGCCTGTCCTCGTGTAGTCGCCGAATTGCGTAACCAGAGACGTTCAATGTAAATTAAGTTTTTATTTTCTGACTGAACGACGCCATGATGTCATGTCCCCCAGAGTTGCCCTCCGTTTTCTTCTTCTTCTTGGCAGCAGGCTGTGATGTTCTTTGACTATCGTCTTCTTCCGTACTCTCCAGCTCACGTTTGCGTTTCTCGATTCCCTCCATCCTTGAACATCCGGTCCAAATAGTTCAGATCCGGATGATACATGTGTGAACGAAAAGTCAACTTGATTTCAATGTTTGTGAAATCAAGGGCTTTTTCTTGGGCTAGGGCGAGACGTTTGGCAACGGCTTCCTTTTTCTCTGGACTCGCCAGTCGCGATGAATACTCTAGTTCTTTCGCTTTGTGTCTTCTCATGTATTCGTCTGCCTCGGCCTAGTGTGCAAGACCGGTTGTGTTGAGATACATTTTACGGGCCATGTCTTCGTACATCTGGATACGATCAGACATAGAGTTGATGGCTGATGCCTGTGCTGTAAATGTTTGCATCTCATTCTTGAAACCGGTGGACGTACCAAGAGAAACTCCTGTCACATCCAAGGCAGCCGACAACTTACGGTCGAACATTTCGATTTTGTGTACAAGATCACTAGAGTAACTGTCAACACGCAGCTGCTGAAGTTCGCTAAAAAATGGTAGTGTCATCTCCACGAGGGAACCAGTGGTGGCATCCTGTACACGATCAATCACAGATCCTGAACCAGATCCGCTATCATTGTCTGTGGCGCGGCCCTTGCCCTTGTTGACTGGAATGTGCTGCTTCTGTGATAGGGTTTGGGTTTGGTGTTACATTAGTAAAGCCCCTGAGCAGTGAGCTGACAGCGATAGCTGGCAGTTTTGATGAAAGGAGGTAGAAAATGAAAGTTTGTGATGGTAAGAGTGATTTTACTTCCACTACAGATGGGTTTGGGTTTGGGTTTGGGTGGTAATTATACTACGACCCAAACCAGGCTTCCAGGCGGTTTCGAGCCATGCTGCTGGTGTTGTTAGAAAGAGCACAAAAAATGCGGACGATGTAGGTTGGTTTGAGCACGTAACGACATACCCTCTTGTCTCAATCATAAAAACAAGTCATTTTTTCGAGTATAAAAACTGCTTCATGTAAAAAAAAAGCTTTTTTTTTGGGCTTTGGTCAAAAAAAAACCATTTGCTCAGTAAAATCGTTTTTCAGAACTACGAGTTAACAGATCAGTTGATTTATATGATATTTCAGATCTAACAACTGTATTAGGTTTCTCTATTACTCTTTCACATATTCATTGATTCTTTTTGTCCGACTCTTTTTTTTGACTTCATGCTATCCTATCGGAGATATAGAGTAGAGGACATGCATACCAGATACATCAAAATTTGTCACTGACTATGAATAAGGCTATTCTAAGTCAATATAAGGACGTAGATTACAAAAATTCCATTATTTTTGGAAAATTGTATTCCGATTATTCAGCAAACTCGTGCACAAATGGAAATTTTCAACTGTAATTATCTTTAAAAGAGTGGATGATAAATGACTGATCAAACATAGGAAAGAGCTCTAAATACCAAGATAAGTGAATCCTATTTAGTCATCATTGTAAAAATACACAAAATGAGGAAGTCGATTATTTTTCTAAGGAATAGTGAGGCCAGGAAGCATTTTTCGAGAAGAGGCCAATGGAAGACAAAATAACAATGATTTTTTTGAGCTCATTCTTTTTCAAACAAGCATGTCAGGTATTAATTCAAATCCGGTGATGCAAAAAGGAAGAAAATACATTTTTTCAAGAAAATAGGACATGGATAATATTATATTGTTCATAGTAAAGTGTTTGGGATGGTTTTTATCAGATGAAGATATTGAGTGCACAGCACCCAGGAATAAAAAATAACTGCAATGAGTTCAAGTCACCACAGAAGTATTATTTAACCGAGAGGCAAAGTATATAACCATTAGAATTGTAATAGAAGTCATTCTCAACTCACTGATATTTCGAAGTTGTGCTTGGGAGATATTCAGAGCAAACAAAAATAGTTAAGAAGGATAAAAAAGCGTAACACTGTAGAACAACATATTATCTGCTTATTCTATTGTAAAGAATAAAAAAACATAATAAAACGATGGAGGGTGCAACTCCCGAAAATATTTTGATTTACAAAAGAACATCAAACTGAATCTCTGATGCACTGATCAAAATAAACCAACATACTGATTAAACATAGATAAAGAAGGTTAATTTTTGAAATATGGGTGAAAAATAGACAGAGAAATGTGTTGGTAAACTTTTTGAGTTTTTAGGTAGAAAAAAAAAAATTGAAGTTGACTTGGGTTCAAACACTCCACTATGGGGCGCGAGAGTGGCGAGTGAGATGTTGTTGTTGTTTGTTAGTTGTGGTATATTTACGTGCAACACAGGTATTCGGGCTGGTCGCAAATCTAGTGCGGTGCCTAAACATGAGCACTCTACACCACAACTTTATTATTTATACTAAAAGTGCAGGTCAACTTGGCTGCACAAAAGTCTTGAACCTTGGAAGATTGCAAATGCCCATTGGGCCGATAAAAATGGTCCGTAGGACCATTTTAATTGGCCGTTGGCGATTTGCACTGTAGTCGGAGCCGTACCCCGTACGGTTTATCCTGACTACGAATCTTATGGTTCAGTACCACTTGTAGTCCATGCTATCAAGTTTGCGTTTCTTGATGCGAGGTGCACTCTGCATTAACGTACAACCCTTTGTATCTCTCACTCTCTTAGATACAACGGTTGTATTCACGTTGCAAGAGTCCCATGTGGACTGTGAAGGAGTTGTTTTGTGTCGTTTGGCCATTGCCGCTTCGACAGCCTCCTTTTCCCTCAAGTACCTCTTATTTTGGGTCTTGGGTGGGTTTGGGCGCAGGTGCGTTGCTGACTTCGTCAGCATCACGCACCCGCGTGATGTTTTGCGAAGTCGCAATTGCAACTGGCGTCGAATTGTTGAATAACCACTTCCCCTTTCCGAAAATGATCGGATCAGTCGTTGTGCAGCAAATGAAGTACGCTGCCAACGTCGTTTGTGGTTACCAACAACAACGTCCATCAATGTTCTTGCCATTTTCTTCTTTTCTTCTTCGTTTGGCATTTGATCACATTGTTGCACCCAAGTGTTGAATTTGGTTTTGCATGCGTGCAGAACTTCCCTAATGTTGGGAAGTCTGACATTGCAAATGACCAATTCCTTTGGCAAGTCAATCTCATTGAAGAGAGAAATGGCATTTATCAATTGTCGATAATTGATGCCACTGCCAGAGTGTAACACTTTCCAAATTGGTGGAATTTTTGGTTTGTGTTGCAAGTCCAATTTTTGTTGGTACTTGATCACTCTGGCTTGCCAGTCAATTGATTTGCAGTATCGTTCAACGAGTGCAAAGTAATTGTTCTTTTTGAACATTCGTTGAACGAAATGGTGGTCATAACCTCTTCGGATTAACCGAGAGGCAAACAATGTTCGAATTGAATCGAATTGTTTGAAGTGATCAACAAGGCGAGCATATCTTACCAACTCACCTGTGATCAGACCTTTCCTTGCTGCAAATGAAGACGCTGACTTGTACATGGAGTACATGTACTTGTTCAATGGCTTCTGGTAGACATTGAAGTGAAAGCGCCATAATGGAACTGCAAAGTTCTCATAATACTTTTCCAATTGGATGTGCAAATCCAGGAAAACATTATTGTCTGCTTTGCAGAGTTTCAAATCCGAACCATTGTACATGTTGACAATGGTAGGTATGCACTCTTTTGTGCAAGCAATGAACAAATCGTCAATGTACCTCACTGCAATGCAGTGGGATCTGTTGACTTTGGTCAAGTGTTGCAACTCATAAGCAAGTAGCACAAGGTTGGCTAATTCAGGCGCACAATTTGTGCCCATTGGAAGGCCAATTACTTGTTTAAAAATGCTATTGTTGAGTTCCTCACATCTAATGTATGTGCAGGTTAACACAAAATGCAATAACAATTTCATTGCACCAATTTCTTGACTTGTCCAAGTGTTTGGTTCAAGTTGTTGCATCATTTCAAAGATGTACTCCATATTTGTTTTGATGACGTCATGTCTCAAATTGGTGTACAATGCAGTGAAATCATAGCTGTAGGTTTGCAGCTTTGGATGTACTGTGAATTCCCACGTTGCTCCATTCTGCAAGCACCATTTGTTGAGAACCAGTTTCGCTTCATATGAAGATGAAACAATGGGCATTACTGGTAGTAAACCCTGGTCTCGTCTTTGCTGTAGTTGAGTGATCATTAGACGGAGTCTAATGCTGAGCAGTTTGGATGCTTCAGTGTTGACCCAACTATGGCTGGCGACAATTGGTCGACCTTGGAGTTTGTCTTTGTGCACTTTTGGCAACAAATAAAACTTGGGAATGGACAATTCATTGATATCCTCAATTTGTCTTGTTTTCCGTAGGTGTTCACCCATAGATGGGTGCAAATTTGAGATCTTATCAATGCACCAGTGTGTGAGAATCTTGATTGTTGAGACTGTGTATCTTTTGTTCTCTCTTATGCTGTACACTGGGCTTTCAAGTTGTTTCTTACATTCTTCAATGTAATTGTCTTTGTGCCAGACAGCGGTGCCCAAGTTCTTGTCTGTGTCACAAATGATCCATTCTTCATTTGTGACGAGTCTCAATAGGGCCTCATTGTCAATGCCGTTCAGGTTTTGAACAATTGGAGCATTGTGTCTTTTTCTCCATGCTTCTTGGATCAGAGCACGAGCCGACGAATGGAGGATGTCATTGCTGACGTCAAGTTTCTTGGGTTTGGGTTTGGGTTTGGGTTTGGGTTTGGGTTTGGGTTCAAACACTCCACTATGGGGCGCGAGAGTGGCGAGTGAGATGTTGTTGTTGTTTGTTAGTTGTGGTATATTTACGTGCAACACAGGTATTCGGGCTGGTCGCAAATCTAGTGCGGTGCCTAAACATGAGCACTCTACACCACAACTTTATTATTTATACTAAAAGTGCAGGTCAACTTGGCTGCACAAAAGTCTTGAACCTTGGAAGATTGCAAATGCCCATTGGGCCGATAAAAATGGTCCGTAGGACCATTTTAATTGGCCGTTGGCGATTTGCACTGTAGTCGGAGCCGTACCCCGTACGGTTTATCCTGACTACGAATCTTATGGTTCAGTACCACTTGTAGTCCATGCTATCAAGTTTGCGTTTCTTGATGCGAGGTGCACTCTGCATTAACGTACAACCCTTTGTATCTCTCACTCTCTTAGATACAACGGTTGTATTCACGTTGCAAGAGTCCCATGTGGACTGTGAAGGAGTTGTTTTGTGTCGTTTGGCCATTGCCGCTTCGACAGCCTCCTTTTCCCTCAAGTACCTCTTATTTTGGGTCTTGGGTGGGTTTGGGTTTGGGTTTGGGTTTGGGTTTGGGTTTGGGTTTGGGTTTGGGTTTGGGTTTGGGTTTGGGTTTGGGTTTGGGTTTGGGTTTGGGTTTGGGTTTGGGTTTGGGTTTGGGTTTGGGTTTGGGTTTGGGTTTGGGTTTGGGTTTGGGTTTGGGTTTGGGTTTGGGTTTGGGTTTGGGTTTGGGTTTGGGTTTGGGTTTGGGTTTGGGTTTGGGTTTGGGTTTGGGTTTGGGTTTGGGTTTGGGTTTGGGTTTGGGTTTGGGTTTGGGTTTGGGTTTGGGTTTGGGTTTGGGTTTGGGTTTGGGTTTGGGTTTGGGTTTGGGTTTGGGTTTGGGTTTGGGTTTGGGTTTGGGTTTGGGTTTGGGTTTGGGTTTGGGTTTGGGTTTGGGTTTGGGTTTGGGTTTGGGTTTGGGTTTGGGTTTGGGTTTGGGTTTGGGTTTGGGTTTGGGTTTGGGTTTGGGTTTGGGTTTGGGTTTGGGTTTGGGTTTGGGTTTGGGTTTGGGTTTGGGTTTGGGTTTGGGTTTGGGTTTGGGTTTGGGTTTGGGTTTGGGTTTGGGTTTGGGTTTGGGTTTGGGTTTGGGTTTGGGTTTGGGTTTGGGTTTGGGTTTGGGTTTGGGTTTGGGTTTGGGTTTGGGTTTGGGTTTGGGTTTGGGTTTGGGTTTGGGTTTG